>JARLTB010000327.1:2530000-2550000 GCA_030141615.1 Unio pictorum | reverse complement strand
GACCCGCCCATTTGCCCATATGTGCAATTACTCTCTGTGATACGCCTTATTATCCCCCCAGGACAAGACCTTTTTTCATATTGTGGTCTGCATAATAGTTAGAGGTTAGAATTAAGTACACAAACATAATGACAGTTTAACACATTAACAATTATTCCTTATCATTGCACTTATCTTGTGAAATTGACTGGCCCTCTGACATAATTCAAAGAAACCATGTGCCAGAGAGTGTATGTAAGCACCAGAAATTCATTGGCAAATAAACGATGCCGAATTTTGTTGCAACTTCGAGGCCAAAGACTTCATTTTAAGAGTTCAAATCTGCAGTCAAACGTTACCGTACATGTATGTGGCCATTGTTTTCCCACATTTTATATCCCACCCTATTTTCTTTAGTTTAAGTGTTAAGATATGTAACACTGTTTGCTGAATTAAATATGAATTTTGAATTAGTTTTTTAGGGGCACATAAACTGCGTCGTATATTTTATTTTTTCTTTTAATTTAATCATGGTAATGAAACTTTACATATATGGTAGATGAATGTCAGGTGTTAACTGGCCAAGTTTTTTGGGGGGCGGAAATTGAGATTTTGTTTGCAGAGAAAATTACGCAGCCTTCATTGTGATAATTTATGAATTTTAAACTAATTGGTGATAATTTGTTTTTTACAAGAAGTACTTCTGTAGTAGTTAAACAATCTGAAATTTACGTGGATAATGTTTAATCTTAAACTATTTACTGAAGACAAAAACTGTCCTGTGATATTAATTATTTCTTCACTACAATACTCACAAGTGATAAAATAGAATATGACATCTGTAGACTGCACACTTGATAAAACAATTATATATGGATTTTCTTCTTCTGAGAAATGAAAATTGAGAGACATATTGAAATAATCGGGAGTTAACTGCGAAAAATCAAGAGAGATATTACGACATAGGGAGGAAATACCTCCAAAATTGGAATTTATTTTCTTTCTTTCTACTCCCGGCTTGAAAGTTAACATATATGAACTGTTCGGGTTTGTGGAATTTCAGTCAGGGCTAGTAAGTTTATTTAAATCATCAGCCCGGGTCCTGTGCTTAAAACATTTCTTTCAGCACTGACCAGTACAGTTCGTAATCTATTTTAACGAAGCATGTATATACTTACAGATTTGTCATACGCTAACTGTAGCATGCATGTAAAATACACTGTAATTGAATCATAGAAAAGAAGCTTCTTTATGTTGAAATTAATTACGTATGATTTCCTCCTCGCAGATTTATTTGTGGGGTGTTTTTTGTGTGTGTGTGTGAAAAATTACTTCCGATGAAACCCGTTATCAATGGTCTTTCTCGCTTGCCATGTTTCTGTTTGTATACCACGTGATCTGTCGTATCCTTAAAACTCGGAAATACTCGGCAATTTACGGAATCATTGTATCTTCTTCGCAATATAATCAATATCCGCACACGATATTATTTTTTTAAATATTATATTCGAATTAGAATTTGTAAAGAATTACATTTATAAAATAAAAAATTTCATTTCTAGTCTCCATTAAAGACCGCTCCGGTGACCTAGTTTTAGAGCGTCCGCCTCGGGTGCGGGAGGTCGTGGGTTACATCCCTGGTAGTCCGAGTTTCCTCTGACCCTTGCCATCCCATTTTTTTACCCCAACATAAAAAAACCAAATATAAAAAATGGGGTGGCAAGGGTCAGAGGAAACTCGGACTACATCCCTGGACGATTCATACCAAAGACTTATGAGTATAGTACTTACAGCTCCCTCGCTAGGTGCTCAGCATTAAGAAGTTATTGTTACGACTAATCACCCTGGTGTCATGATAATGTGCCTGTTTGGGTAATGATGCTACATGTCTGCTGCATGGTGACCCAATGTTAGACATCACTTTAAACTGCCTCACTGCAGACATCGTAGCGAATTGACTTAAAAATTGTTTTAAAAAAAAAATTCAAATAAAAATATATTTATCGAAACATTTTCAATATTAAAATATTCAAACGTTCTCAACAGCGCAGAAGATTGGTTTAGATAAGTATAGTTGTAGGTGCATAAAAGACAAATTTAGTCGTTCCAAGCGTACAAAGACAGCACATTACGTTTTGTGTTGTTTGGTGATTTCTCTTAAACAGAGAGAGAGAGAGAGAGAGAGAGAGAGAGAGAGAGAGAGAGAGAGAGAGAGAGAGAGAGAGAGAGAGAGAGAGAGAGAGAGAGAGAGAGAGAGAGAATAATATGCATCATTTTTACGTGGTTAATAGGTTGACATTACATAATTTGTTTTCTTGAATGAAACTATTAAAAATAATTAAGTATTATTTTAATTATGCATCGACGTGGGAAAAACTAAAATAAACATACACTACATCCAAATCGAACCAACAGTTCTTTGTTTATTGATGCACAAATGCATTCTCCAGATGCTTGCTTGAGCACATTCTCTCTTTCTCTCACTCACGGCTGTGGGAGGTTCTTGGTTCCATACACGGCAGAGTCTCACCCAAAGCGTACAAAACTGGCATTAACAGAAGCCTCGCTTTGCACTCAGCATTAAGAGGTTAGTGTTAGGCCTGGTCGGCTTGGTATGAGGATAATGTGACTGGGTGAGACATGAGAGACCTATTGCATTTTACAGATTTAATATCTACCTCCCATAAAAATCGTAGCTTATTCAAAAGTTTTTCTTAATGGTAAGATATTTTTACCCTCGGAAATACATAAGATAATGTAAAATTATTTTTTGTTAAATCTTACAAAGATTTCATGCGTAAACTTAAATTTAGTCGTGAAACGGGGCACATATCTGCACTGTAATCGGACAGCACGCTAACAAATTAGCGTCTCGCTACTGCATAAAAATCATCTTGCCAAACAAAGTGATTTGCGCAGTGTATTAAACAATGTCATGAAATTGTATTAACTTTGAAATTGGTGACGTGAAATTAATTTATGGCCATGTCAAATAACTGGCTTGACACCTCATTGTTCGCCGAATTGACCTTCATACATATTTACGGCGCGAATTTATTAGCCTCAGGGTCTGGAATATACATGTTGCAATCTAGGTCCCTTACAACGTGACAATCCCCCATCCATGCTTGAGAATAATATCGGGTTTTTATTAGCCCACATTTGCTCCAAATGCAAATGTGCGTTGCACACGCAATAAACGAAAAATCTAGCGACGCCACACGCTGACTACGGACACGAATATACACGAACGATTACTGGTTTACAGCCTACCTTCGACTCACATTTTTTTTCTAGTAGCGGCATTCACATGGGTCTGCATGCCCTTGGGACAGACGATGTCAAAATACCCCGGGCGCTAGCAGTTGAAACGCGTTGGTGGCTCTCGCAAATCCGGTTTTCGTGGGTGAAAAATGTCCGAGTCTATGGGTGGCATCCTTACATGAAGATCCTCCTCCGACATTCCCGTCGCCCAGACGGTTACGGACAGTAGGCTCTCCAATCCCCAAGTGAGTGTGGAATTGAGAGTGGGACGTCATTGTCTTTTTCGTCTAGTACCGAAAATATTTACGGTACGTTTCCGCACTCTGCCGATAATGACAAAGAATGGCTTTCCTGAGCGCATTGTAGTAATCAGCCTCGTCGGCAGCTAATTGTGGTAAACTTCGCGAGCTGCACCTTGCAAAAGAGCTAAGACGTTGATCGCCCAATGTTGAGGAGACATTTTGTGAGGGGCCGAGAGTTTCTCAAAATCGTCAATGTCATTCAGTCGCGGCGTACCTATTTGTACCATTTGGTGCTCGATGAATGGTTGTACGCGTTACTCAGGGATCGTAATTGAGTCGTCCATATCGTTAACCTTAGCTCTTACCTTTACAGTTTCTATATCTGGAGAGTGAGCGAGCTCTCGTTCTTTTGTGGCTGTCGCTGAGGATATGCGGGTCAGCTCTAATTCTTTATGGGTTTCTCTTTCTCTTTTGGAGGCATCTCCAGCCTTCTATTATTTTATGCGTTCTTCTATAAACGCTGCCAGGCGATCTCTCTCGTAGCCAAGATCTTCCTCGCCTACAGTACGGTACTCCTTAACCATCTGTCTTTCAGTAGCCATGTTATTAATATACTAACAATAAGTGATACCTTTTATCAGCTTACTAAACAATTGACAGATGTTAACGTTCTAACCAAATGCTCACCTGTCGAGTCCTAACTTCGCTCAAGTAAGACATTTGCTTGATATTTGCTTAAAATATCAGAATATAACATACACAAGATGAAAAATCGAACAAATTCAAGTACACAGGATGGAAAATATCTCATACTGTTCAGTACTACGCCCTAACAAATACACTTTAGATCGTAAAGAAAATATTTGTCTAATTTATATCCAGGACGAGAGCGTCCATGTAGAGGTTCCCCGTGATCTAGGTTGCAGTGGGGGTGCTCCCAATATTGTCTAAATTAGTATAGAAGCGAATATTAACGTTTAGTGTTCAAGATACTAGTTTTAAGCATGCGATTTCATTGATGGTCACGCCTTGCTCAACTCTGAGGTGGATGTCGATCCAACCATGGTCTATATAATTAGCAGCCATTGACCCTTCCTGGCAGTCTGTCAAAGGTGGCAGGTACATATTTAGTCCAGTGGCCCAGATTAATTTGTAATTAAAATTTGGAGACCAATGCACAAAATTACATCTTCTTTCTTTTCTCATAAAAACTGCTTTTTTAAGGTCAGTGGCGCAGTTTGTTTTGCATTTTGCATAACGAAAGATAGAGAGCGGGAGAAACAGTGTGATAATGAGTATTTAAGTATATTTTTTGTGTGAAGATTATGTAATAATAATAATAATAATAATAATAATAATAATAATAATAATAATGCCATGTAAATAGATAAAGTCCTGATGATAGACGTGAACATTTATTTACAAATTATAATGTATTGATTTCCATTAAATTTTGTGAATAATACAGTAATTATTCCATGAATCATGTGAAGCATAAAATGAAAACACATAAGGAATTGACAGTGTGTGTGTGTGTGTGTCTGTGTGTGTGTGTGTGATTTCGATTGTTAACGTGATATTGCTACGATATCTGCGTATGTGGTAGTTTATAGTGATGTCTAGAAGTGGGACCTCAGATAGATAGATAGATAGGCAGACAGACAGACGGATGGATGGATGCATGGAGAGATAGATAGATAGATAGATAGATAGATAGATAGATAGATAGATAGATAGATAGATAGATAGATAGATAGATAGATAGATAGATAGATAGATAGATTGTATCTTTCTTTTTCTAAGCCTAAGAAGGTTTTTGACTGAATCTTTTATAGAGTAATAAAATACTTAGAACGGGGCTGTTGTGTAATGTGTAAAGATTACAAATACGTAACTTAACCGTTCTAAAAAAAAATGCCAGTTTTTGCTAGAATCGTAAAATATCGATTTAGTTGAAACCCATTATGCTTTGAAAGACACTTGTAAGCTAAAAGTAAACTTAGCAATGTTTAGTGTGCTCTTGATTTAAGATTTATGATTGCTTCAATTAACTCCAGCATGATTTAAGGTCTATTTTAAAAAAAAAATTCCATGTCGTTTTGTTTGCTCACATAAATCTTTACATTAATTCTGTTTCAAACGATGGAATAGAGATATCGGACAAAGTCTGAAAGGCCGTAAACGTTCAATATGCCGGACAAATTGGAGGATGAAATGTTAAGTTATTAATATGCCGATATCCTTTCATTTTGTGCATGAAAATTCGAATGTCGAGCTTTTCTGCTTAATCTCTATGATATATAAAATGTGTTCAAATTATGAAGAAAATATTTGAATGTATAGGCTACATCGAAGGTAAGGAATATACACATGAGCTTGTTGGGGTAGATCCATTCCAGGATTACCCAACTTAGAATGGTTACTACAATACTGGTCACAGATGCAGGGCGATAGTAACTTTCATATTATTAATTTGGGCATACTCAGCATAGACTGTTGAATTCAAGGAAATGATTTAACTTTTATCATATATATATATATATATATATATATATATATATATATATATATATATATATATATATATATATATATATATATATATATATATATATATATATATATAACTTTTATTTGATTGGACATAATCATAAAACAATTTTAATAAATATATTTAATGTTTATCAATGTATCTTTATTTAGCAGGCATGCAGTAGTTTTCATACTAATGTGCTGACTAATTTAAATTGTCGAATATTTCGCTTTCTGTCTTTCAAATGACTAAGCGAATTATGTGCATGTGCACGAATATCACCCATTTCTCATCAACATAACACATTTACATGAAACACTGACTTATTTCTAAAGGATTTGCAAATAAAATTAATATATTTTTTTTTCAATATTATGATGCATTTCTGACTAATTTACATTAAATTTCGTTTAAGCGAAATATTCATTTAAATGCTGTAGCTGTAAACTCTATTTGAAATGCACACGTAATGCTGAGGAGAAAAAATATGGATTAAATAGAAATTATGAATGTTACCGATTATAATTTTAAGAGAGAATTAACTCTAGACAAGTGTATCAGGTTTGTAGCACATGATCCATTGTCCGTGTGTGTGTGTGTGTTTGTGTGTAATTTGGATTTTTAACGTAGCTTGAAAACCATTTCAGTCGCATTCTCATGATGTCCGCAGAGTGAGTTATGAAATTGTGGCACCTAAGCCATATACGTATGCAAATCTAAATAGAGCCCATGAAACGTATATGGCTTGTCCATTGGGATCATCAAGACATACCACAAGATTTTAAATAATTTGTATTGTCCTAAAATTCAAAAATAATGTCTCATAGTATTGTGGATCTTGTTTTATGTTGTAATTTTTGCCGGTTGCAATTTAAACAATCTTTTGGACATACTGTCATATGTAGTTCATAAGTGAAAAACAGAGGATTCTGACATTAAACGTTTAGAACGTGTCTCCGATTGTGAAATGATAATATACAATTTTCTGTTTTCTCACTCAAAACAGAAAGTTAGGCAGGTTAAAACTACAATGAAAAGAACTTTTGAACCTGGTGATGCAAACCTTACTCTCTTTTGAATATTTCAAAATCCTCTTCTGGTGAAATAATACGGTAAATATAAGTTAAAATGAAAGTAAGTGACCTAAAGTATATCATCGACACACCTGAGGCAGAAACAGAAAAACAACTGCGCCATATCAATATGTTCAAGTAGCTCTGTAACTCATTGAATAAATTTGATTGTTCTTGTCTCACACCGCGACGATTTAAATAATGACATATAACATGATTGTAGTGACTGTGATTACAGAATGGTCATTAGTGATTTACCAAACTCAGAGGATAAATATCGTCGAAAATATCGGTAAAGTCATCTTCAAGAGCGACTAATATGCATCACGTGACATATAATGGTCATGTGATAGGACGAGATCATAATGGTCATGTGATAGGACGAGACTGGTGTAGATGAGTAGTTATTCAAGCCCCTTGTCTCTGATTTTTGCTGGCCTTCTCTGTCGTATTTCGATGTCCTCTGTCGCCTTCCTTTTTTCCATATATTGTCCTTTGATGTGATCACATTCATTCGGTTAGGATTCATGGAATGTTCCATATTCATACCATGTTTATGTATGACCGATAACTCTCTACTGATGCGTTCCTTAATACTGTTCTCTAACTCTGACTGCTTTCCCGATGGAATCGTTGTCACAAGTTTCCGTTTTGTTTTCCTTTAAACGTATAAGATGTCTTGAAGAGTTGTATGGTTTGTGATATACGGTGATCACATGTCTGAATACGCTGGCTAGGTCTTCTGACCATTATATATCACGTGATCGACATCATCATTTGCTGATAAAGGCATTGTGATATTGCCGACAATTTCGACCTCTTCAGATATTTTTGCTTTGAGTATCGTGGATTATAATGATTACGTATTATCCGGAGCAAGGGCGCAACATTTTCCAATTGATTCAAGCAGTCGTCAAGTAGTTGAAATATTAACATCTGGACAATAAACTTTAACATCGACAACCACAGGAAAAGAAGGAGCTAAAACAGCTAATATGTGAATATGGGCACTTGATCCAGATGCCCCAATTCGAACAAAAGTAAATCAATCTTGGTGTTGAAATTGTAGATTATAAGTCTATTAAACAACACCCTTAAGTGTGAGGCCTCTCAAGCATGAATGTTTGCAAAATGAGGTTGCATAATTCTTGGAAATTGACTTTACTGAACCGAACATATGTAACTGGAGTTAGACGTTTATTCTTATGCGAAAACCATTGACTATAAAACTATGAACAGTGTCATCAAACTAGACTAATTTCTAATGCCAAGAGTTAATAACTGCATTGACAGACAGGAAATTGAAAAATATGTTAGCAAGTACATGGTAAAAAGGAATCTGGCATATTCCAATTACGGATCGGCAAAAGAAATTTCGGTTTGTGCAACTCCCGATGGATCAACAAAAAAGAAAGTGATGCCATTTTGGATGAAACTGTCTCCCTGTATATCCAGTGCTTAATAAACATATAAGCTTCTGGTATAGGTGGATGTGATGTTTAGATGGACATCATTAGTTTTAGCGATACCTGGAAAGATCACTAGGAAAATATTCAGACGATTTTTGATCGATTGAGTGACGCAAATTTGACAGTTAATTGGTGGACATGCTCATCTAAAGGCTGTAAAAGCCAAGGGATAAAGCATTTTTGCAACATCGATTCGGCACATCAAAGTAGAACATTTAAGAGCAGATACACCTTAACGTACACAGAAGTTTTACATTGGTTGATTTTGTATACATTTTGTTTCATTCATTTTACATTTTGCTGTATTTATGTATCCTTTGTTTGTTTGAGTAATATGTAAAAAGAACGCTTCATTGTACAAAATGTCCTATTCTGAATATGTGTTATGTATATCTATTTTTTTCAACTCCTGGTACATGATTTTATTTAAATTTAGTACATTTTGGTCATGTGTCTAAATTGTACAGAATATCTTTAGTTAGATTTTCTTAAGAGCATAAAGCTGCAAAGGATCATTAAGTAGATGCTTACGTATGTATTGACAATTAAAATAATTAATTAAGAGATAAATTGAGTAGTAAGATCTGACACGTGGGTTATATTGTGAAATACAGTCGTAAAAGATAATACATATAAGGAGAGAACTGAGTAAGCAGATTGATTTTGGAGTCATTCCCATTTCTCGTTTTCCGTTGAAAGTCTGCATACATGTTTTATGTTGTACATGTTATTGGAACTGTTCAATGGACAAATAAAGTGTACATTATAATATTTTTGATGGAGCTGTTGTTCATTACTTGAAGGAGTTCTGGACGACGACATATTGATTCTTGGCGGACCAGTATATTTCCGGTTTTGAAATTTCTATGGAACTTTTCAATCTTCACAACCTTCATAGAACTTTATAAGGATTATTTTGGATTCGTTTCATTTATAACTTTGATAATTATATTATTTGTTACATTTTATACCTAGTTTTAGTTTTGTTTCTGTCTGTTACATAGTTTATGAGAATCTCTCTCTCTCTCTCTCTCTCTCTCTCTCTCTCTCTCTCTCTCTATATATATATATATATATATATATATATATATATATATATATATATATATATATATATATATATATAGTTCTGATTAAACGTTAGTAGTATTTCATATATCGAATGCTGAAGGTGTTGACGTGCCTGTAGTGGCCCGTAGACTCTAATATACTAATGCATTTATTGGCCTGCATTGGAATGATGTGCCAGCCATCTTTTGATGAATCACATTTATATTATCCAAGAAGTTCTTGTTTGAATTAACTCTATTTCCAAGTTACTTCCCCTGCCCCAAGATATTATTGAGCACTTTGTAATTTCAGACAATAAATAACTTACATAATTAATGCATATGAAACTTACAACAAAAAATATATTAGACAGTTGCTGTATGCAAACAAGGGAAAGTGTAAAGCATCATGGTTGTAGGCATACAGTATTATCGTTTTTCAAATGTCCTCATCAGTGTTTTGTTGACCACCATTCATATGAAGTAATAATATATGATCTTACGCCGTTTTGCTAGTAGGCTATTTCTTTTCGTAAATCGACTTCCGGTTCCAGGTACCTGTCATGATTCACACTTTGTCATAGATAGCAAAATATGGCTGTGCCTATTAGATCCCAGCCACTACCATAATGAACGTTATTAATTGTTTCAGATTTTATGGTTATAGAATAAATATCGTTATCTCGTCCAAATCAGGGCCGTCGCTTCCGCTAGGCGAACTAGGCAATCGCATAGGGCGCTGCCCTAAGGGTTTATTTCGATAGGCGGGTGGGGAGGGCGTGAGTGGAAGTGGGCGCTAGATATCTGATCTCGCATAGGGCGCCAAAATGCCTTGCACCGGCCCTGGTCAAATTTCATGGCCAAGTCTCAAAGAACTAAAACCGCTTCATAAAGAATGCAAATAACTGCTATTTAAAGGTGTTACGTCAGCATGTGATCGCTAACGTTTCCAAATATAAATTACATATTAAATGGTTATAAATAATGTTTATACATATTATGGTATGAAATTCGTCGTTCCTAACTGCTAAAGTGTGGTAATCGTAACAAACTGAACTGTACGGGTGCAGTGGATAGAAATAATATTGTACATAACATATTTTCTACAACATAACGTTTTTGGCTTTATTCAATTGCATATATATATATATATATATATATATATATATATATATATATATATATATATATATATATATATATATATATATATATATATATATATATATATATATATATATAACATATAATTTTAGGAATATATATATATATATATTTTCCTAAAATTACATGTTTTATATATAAATATGTATATATATATATATATATATATATATATATATATATATATATATATATATATATATATATATATATATATATATATATATATATGCATATATATATATACATATATATACATATATATACATACATATATACATATTTATATACATACACATATATATATATATATATATATATATATATATATATATATATATATATATATATATATATATATATATATATATATATATATATATATATATATATTCCTAAAATTACATGTTAGTGACTTTAACAATACAATATTCAACATTTTGTTACACTATGTCTTAAAATGTTTTAAAATATATATATACATATGTGTTCCTTTTTAAAACTAAATATGTTATTAACTAAAATCATTTTAAATTCCTTTCTTGATAATATCTACAATTACAGTGTCGTTTACGGGATTAAAGAATCCAAGACCGTTGACAGGGTATGGCAGTTAAGACACAATTATAATGACCCAAAACGCTCAAGGGTCCAACCGCCTTCACAATTTGTAATTCTTAAGAGTTCTTTGGATAATTATTTCCTTGCGACCACAAATCCTGTGCGCAGCCAAGAAGAAATGGATTAATGTTTGCCAAGCATAGTGCTACAGCTACTTGTACAGTCTTTAAGAATGAACCAGTATGGTTTGATACCATTCTCGATATATTTGTATATTTTTTGTATACAAACCTTTCACGTAGTAATTAAGCAACATTTCTCAAAGGAAGTGCAAGTTAGGATTTGTTACATTACAACGTGACAAGGCGTTAAACTACTACGGCAATTATTATTATTGCCTTTTGGTTTAAGGTTTGAATTTAGATGACCTATCGTTTCTGCTCCAGTTAGTGCTATAATTTAGAAAGATTCTATGAGTTTAATACCACTCTGTATGTATACCTAATGATGTCTAACTTGACTACCGGCCACACAGTAATACAACCCTCCCCCCGATGAGGAAGTGACCTTTCGTTACGTAACGTGATTATGCAATGTTACATGATATGCCTTCATGATACGAATAAGCGTTTCGTCAACGGTATGTATTCCGCCTAGTTTATGCAAGTGTTAAGAGAAGGTAAGTGACTCTTATTAATTAATTATTTCTTAGCTACGAGTTTATCGGTTTTAGATGGTGAATACACAAAAATAGTATAAAACAAACTTGCAAATTCCGGATTTAAAATGACAGCTGATGCCACATGGAGGGTGTTAATTGCGAGGTTTAAGAAAATAACCTTTCTACTTCAGCTTGGTTGGAACAAAACTCTTTCATATAGTTAGAAATGAAGACTTGATAAAAAAAGTGGCAAAGTATACACAAATAAGGTAGTGTCGGACATGTGTAAGTGTACATTTCAAAACATTGAAACATATATTTCTATCCAGTTTGGGATTGTTTGTGATCGTGTGCATGAACAAACAATGAAATATTTATTTTTGCAGTGTACTGTGTTAGTGTATATTAACAAGCAATTAATCATGTATAGTTATCCAGTTTCTAAAAAGTATATGTTTGTGTAAATTAACAAGCATTGAAACATGTAATTATTCAGCTTCGGAAATGTATATTTTTGTGTAAATTAACAAGCATTTAAACATGTAGCTTTTCAGTTTCGGAAATGTATATGTTTGTGTAAATTAGCAAGCATTGAAACTTTTAGTTATCCAGTTTCGGAAATGTATATGTTTGTGTAAATCAACAAGCAGAGAAAAATGTAGTAATTCAGTTTCGGAAATGTATATGCTTTTGTAAATTAGCAAGCATTGAAACATTTAGGTATCCAGTTTCGTAAATGTATATGTAGTGTACAAAAACAATCAATAAAACATTTAATTTTGCAGTTTATCAACTGTGTCAGTGTACAATAACAAGCAATGAAACATTGATAATTCATGCCTATACACCAATGATACATATATATTTCAGTGTATAACATTGCAGTGTCCATTGTTTATCTATTAATTTATTTTATTATTATTATTATTATTATTATTATTATTATTATTATTATTATTATTATTATTATTATTATTATTATTATTATTATTCAGTCCAACCATGAAGACCTTAACAACTTTTGTCATCGGCGTGATGATGGTTCTGGGATCGGCCTTGTCTAGTTTGGGATATGGTGGATTCTACCCTTCTTTCTTTCCGATCCATGTGGGAGGAGGAGGACATGGCGGATCGGGCACGTTGCTTTTGCTCGGTAAGTCTTTAGGATGCCTGCGATCTTTTAAAATGGGCGAGAGAGAGAGAGAGAGAGAGAGAGAGAGAGAGAGAGAGAGAGAGAGAGAGAGAGAGAGAGAGAGAGAGAGTTTCAGGCTCTTTTACCAAGAGATGTCACTATGTAGATACGTTTACATTCTTGACTGAACGAGCGGTAACGGGTTTGCTGAAAGGACGACAGAGCTTTCGTATCGTCTTGAATGAACTGTTTTTGCATTTAAATATATATTGCATTCCAGTGACACATGTACAAAACTTTATTTCAAACATCCAAGAAGTTGCTCAAGGTTCAGTGGGGGACTGGTTAAAGACAACAGATGGAGCACGTCTAGGCTGTCTCCTATCACCCACTCTTTTCAACATATACTTAGAGTGTATCATGAGCGAAGCCCCTGGAAAACCACCGTGGGACAGTCTGCATCGGAGGTCGTAACATCACGGACCTACGCTTTGCAGACGACATTGATGGGCTGGCAGGCAGTGAATACGAGCTTGCTACCTTAGTGAAGAACCTGGATGAAACATCTTCCAGATTTGACATGGAGATAAGTGTTGAGAGGACAAAGCTGATGACAAATAGTGGCAAACACATATCCGCCAAGATTAAATCAGAAGACAGGAACTGGACACAGTGGGCCAGTTCAAATATATTTGTTCCATAATCACTGGAGATGGATCAAGAGCAGCAATTGTGTTACGAGCAGCACAAACAACGGCAGCTATGTCAAATATAAGACCCATCTGGAGAGACACTAATATCTATCTGAAATCTAAAATCAGACTATCGAGAGCACTAGTCATCTCAATCGTTTTGTATTTATGTGCGGCCTGGACACTGACAGCAGAAGTACAACGAAGAATCCAGGCACTAAAAATGAGATGCTACATAACCATCATGGCATCTCTTACATGGACCACATCACACATGAAGAAGTGCGTAACACCATCAGGCACAATGTAGGCCATTATGAAGATCTCCTCACCACTGTCAAAAGGGAAAGCTGAATTGGTATGACCATTTCACTAGAGCCAACATTCTATCCACAACAGTACTGCAGGGCAGCGTCCAGGGTGGCAGAAAAAGAGATAGAGAAAATGTGGACTGACAACATCACAGAATGGACCAGGAGCAGTTTTGCGGAGACACAGGCATGATCACATGATCGAGACAAGTAGAAAGAACTGGTCCTATGTTCAGCAGCACAGTGCCTACACGACCGCACTAGGTCAAGAG
The DNA here is from genome assembly GCA_030141615.1 of Unio pictorum. Classification (NCBI taxonomy): domain Eukaryota; kingdom Metazoa; phylum Mollusca; class Bivalvia; order Unionida; family Unionidae; genus Unio; species Unio pictorum. The sequence goes on along the minus strand of JARLTB010000327.1, from coordinate 2,535,598 downwards.
ACTCATGATGATGATGATGATGATGATGATGATTAACTTCTACAGTACAGAGATTGTTGCGATATGATTATGACATTGTTAAAGCTAATCACACACACACACACACACACACACACACACACACACACACAAACACACACACACACACCTCTTTTCTGCTGGTTTGGTTTGACAATGCTAATGAGCTCTCTGAACTGCATGTTTTCTTTTAGGTTTGAATACTATTATTATTATTATTATTATTATTATTATTATTATTATTATTTGTGGCATATATCTAGAAAACTTGATTTCACAAAATGCACCAGGATCAGTTTTAAAAAATTGCAAGACTATGTCATCTGATAATTTAAGGAGGATTGTGGAAATGGCAGACAGCATTATAGGATTTTAAAATGAATTTAGGCATTCTGCCTTTTCGAATTTGGAAAATGAAACATATAATACATCATTTGTATTAGTTCTCCAAATAACGACTTTTATTATTGCTTTACTGATTTCTACATTTTATAATTATTTTAGGGCTGCTTCTGTTGTTCTTTTGGTTTCCTTCTGACTCTAAAACTGGGAGTGCAAACACCATCTTTATCAGCAGCTCAAATTTTACCAGGGTCTGAAAGGTAAGCATCTCTTCTTGACATTAATCGGAACACAGGTCGATTTTTCCAGTTGGATCTGGAATGAACCATAGTCGATATATATCTACCATATCCTGAACTATTTCCAGTAATGATAACAATTAATTATATTAAATATGATGGAATTATAAAAATATAGTTAAAATATTTTATTGAAGACACCCTTACTTCTGGCAAACATTTAATTATGTTTGGTGTAAATTACTTGGCTGATGACTACCTAACCTTCTTTTGGGTTTACGTAAAATAACGAGCTATAGTTCGACTATAATTCTACACTGCTCGAAATCAGATATCGAACCTGCGACAAGAAAGATACCAATCGACTGCCTCATTACTAACATATCCATGCAGAAGATACAGAATGTATTAATCTATGCCTTTAAAGATCTTAGATTTTACCTTTTAAATGTATATCGTTATATATTAGGCTTGTGTGTGTGTTCGGAAATAATTATAGCACCCTGTGAATGAAAAAAATCGCATCCACAAAGTTATTGTACAATTAATCAGATACCGCTATTTGGATTCTCATTCTAGATACAAAATCAACGTAAAGAAGCATAAGATGCACGGCATATCAAACCAAAGGATTTTTGAAGGCATTTTCTTTAGACAACACATGCATTGTCAGATAGCCTTGAATATAAAATCTGAAATGATTGTATTACTGGTGACAAATCGTGTTGGTATAGAGTGTTATATTTTGTTTCAGATCCGATGTCAAGAAGGCTGTGATTTTGGAAATATGCTGGATTGTATGGTTTAAATAAATATATTTTTCTTGCATAGGAGAGTTTTATCTTTTTTCTTCTTTATTTATCTGATTCAGGAGTTCTTCAATGTACGCGTGTTACTAAAGGGGGATCACTTTGAAATACAGATTTGCTTAGAGAAATCAGATCAAGCGTCAGCTCCACCACTAATCCTTGGTCGCTTGCAATTATTTTCACATGTTACTCAACACAACGATTTGATACAGTACAAGTCACATGGGTCATGTATGTGCATTTATTCATTTTAAACTAAATACAAATTGTTTTTTTTTTAAATTTAGCACTAATTTTCTCTAACCGAAGACTACTTAATCCTGATTATTGAATGCTCTGCACCATAACTATCACCAAGAAACATGCAGACAAAAATATCTATCGTTATTGACTTTCACAAAGGTGGCCATATGCCAAACTTGGTTAACAATAAGAGCGCGTCCAGTGGAATAGTCATAATCGAGGCCAGTAGGAATTTGTTTATCAATATGTGTAGCTTTTGTTGTGACGTCACAGCGCGCGACATTCAGTCCAGATTGACTGGTTCACACCTTTAGGTTCATTTCATCTAAAAATTGTTTACGTGCTCTAACAAATATTTTGCCGTATTAATGTCTCTGGGCATCTAAATAACATCCTTAAAAAGGAATGTGGATGTACATAAGTCTAAATGAAGTGAATACATGTCTACGAAAGGTAAGAATCAAATTCTAAAGAATGACACTCATTACCGAAATAGTCACCGGTGAATGCCTACATAACCTGTGTGACTTGTACTATAGTAAACCGTATTGTAAATTCGAAATTATGATGTCACTAATGATACTATTACAACCCAGGGGTCTTTCCTGGACCGACCGGTTGTCAAACCCTGGCGCGATTTCCGATAGAAGTCATAAGTTTACCTTACCTTAAATTTCCAAAGATTTCCATACAACTTCAGTTGTAAATTAGAAAGTCAAATGGGTCTATTCTATACAAATATATTAATCTAATGAATGCAATACCACATATCTCAAACCTGCCTTCAGAACTTCCCAAATTGACACTATTCCATCAATCAGAACAATCTAAGTATGCATGATGGAAACCACACTCGACCATTATGACTGTCACGATGGTAGCGAAATTATTTACAATACACTGTACGAAGCAATAACCTACTGGAGAGTCGCTATCAGATCAATGAAGAAAACATACACTGGGACTTTCCTGTGTACAACGAGGTTAGAGAATGCGTTCTTCACTGCATTGCACGTATCTTAGAACCCAAACAAGTCAGACATGACTTAACGCCCGACTGGAGCGACACACATTGTCATCCCTAGACCAAACTAGACCTAAAATTGCCGTCAAATATCTGTTCACAACAAGTACAGGGACAGAGAAAAACAGTACACTAACCTCCAAGGAATCATACATAATAAGTTAACACCACCTTCTCTTATAGTTTATCTCTGCTTCACGTAAGGAACAAATCAAACAAAAATATATAATTTACCAAACTATGGATTCAAGCAGTAAAACAACTTCTGCGAACTGTTCTGATCTAACACTGGACACGATCACATAACATTAGACATATGTCATCAGATACTGAATTTACAAGAAGCAGACTATTTACACTTCCAATGTTCGCATTTATATTTAATTTTAACTGCGCGCCAGTAATATCTCAACCCCTCTGACGCTTTGTCCTTTGCGCAACCAGTCAATAATGACGGGGAAACGAGTATTACCCACCCATGTACACCATTAAATTTGAATATGTACTATGTTACTCCAGGAACATTCAATTGGTTTTGGCCTGAATTCACTACTAGTATATCATGGCATCATGGAATCTAGCTAACACTTTACTCCATAATGCTTACTCCTAGTAATTGGCTAATTATTTCGGGCTTAGGATACTTCCATTGCACATAATTCAAAGAATCACACAAGTAATCACATAAATCTAAGAATTCCTTAAAACGGGGAGCTGTACAATGCGCACACTCCACATCTATTACAATACAAATTAGATGTAATAGACATAACTTTCTTAAATCCCCCCCCCCCCCGCACTCTCGTGTTTTCAGACTAGCTAAATACGTGCGCAAGCACACCCGCATGCAAATAAGCAACCACACAAGTGCACAGTGGTTGCAGCACGCGGAGAGATATCTGTAATTATATACTTGATTTAATGTTACAGTTCAATTCATCCAGGATAAAACATGCAGCTGGGTCTTTAAAATGTTTGCATGATTCTCTTGTGTAAAATATACAGACAGCCTCAAACAGGTCCAATTTCGCATAACACGCTGATAGGCCAGGGTCTACGTTGTTAATGTCCCTTAATCAATTTCGTATTATACGCTGATAGGCTAGGGTCTAAACTATTAATGTCCCTTACCCTACTTCGTATTATACGCTGATAGGCTAGGGTCTACACTATTAATGTCCCTTACACTACTTCGTATTATACGCTGATAGGCCAGGGTCATCTCTATGGATTTTTATTTTGTTTGTTTTGGAACAGAGCATCGTGTTTTTGATCTACTGTATCATCGTTCAAATAACTTCTCTCTACCAGAGGATTTTGCACAGAACTTTGTCAATCAGAAAATCATAATACCGATGTTTTGACGGAAAACTTTGATCTCGCCGAGTATCATACTCCACATTTATAAGACCACAAAACTGTTGAGTGTTCCTTTGCTTTACCAAAACAGTATATACTCATCTTTGACTAGAACTGGGTACCATGACATATTTCGTATCAATGTATTTGCGAACATACCGACATTTGTACCACAATATGCCACTATATATATATATTGAGAAGAAAAAAAGTTATTATCTTCAGAACAACGAAAAATTTTTATCTCGGCTCGCATGAATATCCCCTCCCACGCAAAAACAAATTAACGATCAGTATTTAATAGTACCTGAAATTTGTATGTGCATGTTAATTGTGTATGTGTTGTCACCTCAACACTGTACCATAAATGGGATGATTAAATTTAGACTATAATTGAAACCCTGTAATAGCCACGATATATACATGATAAGGCTACGAATATATCCAATACCTTGCAATGGGGTAAATAAAACTAGTGTTAAAGAAAGAAAAAAAATGGCATGAGTATTTATTTTGATCTAAAGAGAGTTATGGTTTTTCAAGATTTTTGCCCTATCATAAAGGTATTAAGCCTGTATACAAAATAATTGGTTTGTTTAAACTAAGACCGTACTTGGATTAAAGGGACATTTAACACGAGATTCTCGCAGCAACGATCTTTTCAAAAAATGTTTGCTATACCATAATTAGATATTCTACGATACGCTCTTTAATGCACACAATATTTACTACGATCTATGTATGCTCCTAAGAAGGATGCAGTGTTTTTGTATAGTTCACAGACAACCGAGATTAAAACCGGAAACAGATTTTTGATCAACTACTATGATTGACTAGCGATTCCGCTGGGGATGTAAAACTACCATTGATCTGCATCGGCAACGACGGAAAAGGTTGGAACAAAGACCACTATCATCAACGCATAAGCTTTTACACACAGTCGTGAGAATTATTTTGAAACAAAATGAAATAAATGCATTACAAGTCATCACAACGACATCACTGTGTTCCCTAATCCGAGTTTCATCTGACACTTTCCACCCAATTGTACCTGTTTTGAACTAGTGTATGGATCAGACTCAAGTGCGTATCGAAAACCTGGAATTCGTTGACAGCTTCGTCACTTTGTTTTGAACTAGTGTATGGATCAGACCCAAGTGCGTATCGAAAACCTGGAATTCGTTTACAGCTTCGTCACTCTTATGATGCTGAATCTGATCTTTTTTTCCCAAGACTCATCGCGATCATATTGTCTATAGTATTCAGACACTTTTTCCTCGTTAATTTGTACCCTCCACCAATTTTAAAACGAAAATCACCAAAAAAATGCACAAAATTTTGTGATTTCATTCATTAGTTTATAATGTCAAACCTGATTTCTGCTAGGGGGTCCTTAACTCTGTCAGCTTTTATTTGCGCATAAAACTAAAGGGGAATTCTCAATGTAAACAAGACTGCCGTTGTCTTCATTTGATTCCCGATTAGTTTATTTCAGTAAAAATTGTGTGGTCTGCGTCCAATATCTGCAATGTTCAGTTGCAATGTTTCTAAAACAAACTGAACA